>JARHVA010004772.1:1430000-1438583 GCA_037957365.1 Torreya grandis | reverse complement strand
TCATAGGGTATTATTTCATGTATAAATATAATATTATTGTGGATAGATGAGCCTCCTTCATGGCACATAGTTTTAGTTGCAAACATTCCATTGAGATTAAATATTACAAAGTCTCCACATATAGCTATAATTAGTTCACTATAGACAACATCAGATATAGGGCATGTTCCAACATAGCATGAGTAGTATAAGTACTTGTTTAGTTAGCCATCAGGGTTTAGACAGTGATATAGTAGCCAAGGGAGTGATATATATAGAGTGATATCTTACATCCCATTCTACTAGAAAATAACATTTTTTGATCCAAATAAACCATCCATAGCCAAACCAAATTATCCCAATCTTGATCTTACCAATATCCTATTTTAACAATCTTAAACCAATTCACTTTATTAAAATCAATTTACTAATTACAAAATAATAAATTTTTACTCACATAAGATTCAAAATCAAACATTAGCATCATGCTTGCACTTATCAAAAACAATCAAATCACATCCCAAATACCATTTTACCAAATGTGTGTAACCTCAACATCAATGCCAAATCAACTATTTCTAATCAACCATTTTCAACAAAATATACAAATACACTCCAAATTCCATTACATAATATGCATGAGTACAAATCAAACTAGTATCCATATATATAATAAGTTTTCAAAACATATACATTGGTATCAAGTACAATCAGTCATTAATGGGCATCAAGTCCTCATTCTCAATCTCACTCTCCCCATCAGTAATAGTCCTATAATATACCCTAACACTCAATGGTCCCACACCTCCTCAAGCTATCAAATGCATCTTGAGACTACTCTCTCACTCTATTATCCAACCATGTTCCTCACACAAATCTACATATTGCCTTTGAAGATTTGTATACTCATCCATGATCCTCGTGCTACTAGAACAAAAATTATGTGGAGGTATCATATACCTAACTAGCTTATTTCTTAGCTCATCTCTCTCTCTCTCTCTCTCTCTCTCTCTCTCTCTCTCTCTCTCTCTCTCTCTCTCTCTCTCTCTCTCTCTCTCTCTCTCTCTCTCTCTCTCTCTCTCTCTCTCTCTCTCTCACTACCTTAACATATGCAATTGTCACTATAGTATCCCTATCAAATACATGGGCATGGATACTAACCATTAATATATCTCACTCTATCAATCCATCATGCACCAAATCATTAGGCACATGTTGTGTGAGCTATCAGAGTGTTGACTCAATTATGGTCTCCTAGTAATCATCATCTCCACCTTTTACCCAACTTGTACTCCATCTTGAGCACCTCCCACTTTACCTCCACATAAATTAGGACACTACATTATCTATATACATTGAAATCAAACTAAAATAACAAATTTATACATTATTCAAATATAATCACTACTTACCTCCCATTATTTTTATTGACTCAAGATCATCATCATCAAGACCATCCCCTACCTCAAAAGGATACATTAGATCCCATTAATGCCTAGCCCACCACACTATATACACATATCTACACCAATGTCATCTACATCCAAATATTAATTGCCAAATCCCTCACATCCAAAGGTAATTATGTAAGCTCAACCTCAATAGGCCTTGGAAAAGCTCCACCCTTGTAGATGCTCGTGTGCTCCTCACCCACACCCCTGTTGTTGGGGTACATCTTTTTATACCCCAAACCATCTAGTATTGTGCTTATACTGAAAGTGATGATATATATTAATTCAATGTTTATGTATCCAATAGTTGACCCTCATGTATTGTAACTATACTCTATCCTCTACCCACCCAGGAAATCCTCTATAAGGCCTCCATATGATGTCACCAACCACCAATCCATCTAAAACATGCCTATAATGGTCTATCGCAAGGGATCAAATAACCAATATGTTCATCCACCACTCTCCAAATGGTTATGGAGGTGCATACTTTGCCCTTGATAATCCAATTGGCTACACAACTACTATATTCTCATAGGCCCAATAATGTAATAAAGTCACTGCAGTCACCCCACCACTAAATGAATCATGTTAAACTTGTAAATATCCCTATATAGGTTGGATACCATAGTCCTCCCTCATGGGAATATAGTGTCATATACCTCCACACTATGTAAAATCTTATGCATGATATATGTAATATATACTCCACTCCGATCCATAGTAATAAAAGATGCAAACAAAATAGACAATCACTTCTTCAAGCACAGAACATTAGACTACATAATGACTAATAGTAGTGCATCACTATCATTGCCTCTCTGATGTATCCTTGAAAGCACACATATAAAATACTAGGATGCATGTTAAATGACATCAACACGCATTTCATCCTATACCATGACTCACTTCCCACTAACCAAAAAATGAATTATACGATACACATCCTTTAAAGTCATAGTCATCTTCCGTATAAGAAGTCAAAAAATACATGTATTTACATTACAACTCTCACATAGGGAAGTCATCAGATATCAATCCCATTTCACTGTATCTAGGTCACACACATGACCCAACCCTGTCTTATCAATAATCACTCTCATCAGCAAATAATGGTAGCAACCTCAATGTCTCCATCACTCAACCCCTATAGAACTATCTCATTTATAGCTCACCTTAAAAATACTACAAATAGTACATGTATTAGTTAACAATACAAAATCAAAAGCCAAAATAGAATAGCAGTAAACAATAAAGTATCATCAAAAACAAAATATGTCTCTAGGACAACAATGTTGGATACAAGACAACAACACTGGATACAGGACAACATCACTGGATAGGAGTGCTAAAACCTAGATAGGAGTAATGAAACATGGAACAAGAGTGTTGGATATAGGACAGGAGTGCCAAAAATAGAAAAAAATGTATAAGCTACTATTAAACTCCTAAAAAACACCAAAAAAATAAAAAAAAATGACAAAAACCAAGCATTTGAGCTGCTTACTAGGGTCACATCACCACCAACCTAAACTTTGGTTGCTAGCTGCTCCAATGAGTTCATGGTAGGTACTTATCTCCTTAGCATATTTATCACTCCATAGCTCAAAATATCAACGTAGTCAATACACAAATGAATAATGTATCCATCCAATTTCACATATTAACCAACTTTGTCATTCAAAACAAAATACCATTTTGCCCATTAATCAAACCCTGTAACTCTATTCTTCAAACCATTTCCTTCAAATAAATAATGATAATTATACCTCTAACATAATTCAAGTTTCACTCTCTTAATACCTCATCTACCTACTATGGAATGAATGTCTCTATATTTATCTTATGCTCAAACACATGCCTTAGTCATCACCAATCAAAACATGTTCCACTCTTAGAAAAACAATGTAATCACTCTAAAAAACTTTTAGGCTATTCAAAACATACCAACCTTGTGTTTATTACTACAACACTAGTCATCACTTTTGGCTAGGCCTCTTCTATCACAATATTTCATCCCTCTCCCCAAAAGTAGGGCATCATTCATACTATTCCTATTTCTATACTTACCCAACATACCCAACCGCTCTCATAAGTGGACACACCATGGTTCCTACACATCTAGCATTCATATTTTTAGATTCAACTCAGATAGGCTAAGACATATAGTGATTCAAATTATGTGGATCACTCAACATTCATTAGGACATTTAGAGAGATATAGCTTTAGTTTATAGATACATAAATCATTCAGATACATTGGGTCAGATCATATGGATTCATAGTGATTTAGATACAAACATACATACTAATTAGATACATTGGTTTACATTATATGGATTCAT
Source organism: Torreya grandis (assembly GCA_037957365.1). NCBI lineage: Eukaryota > Viridiplantae > Streptophyta > Pinopsida > Cupressales > Taxaceae > Torreya > Torreya grandis. The sequence goes on along the minus strand of JARHVA010004772.1, from coordinate 1,434,808 downwards.
AGTGATTTTTGTATAGATAAAAAATCAAATACTAGATTTGGGGCATGTACATACTACAGATCTCACACATACAACTTCATATAACATGACTCGGTTTACAAAATTAGATTATAAACTATACACATAGTGCAAAACATAGTGGTTTGAATATCTAATTTTGCACATGAGGCATGGTAAGATATGTAATATCACATGTGGTTATATAATTTACTATATTATACATACGCATCACTCACATACTACATTTGGAGGCATGACATAGATGCCAATATTATTCATCACTCAAGATTATATAGATGGAAAGAAAAGACATGCCATTGTCTTCTTGCATATAACCAGAGTTTCAGATTACACCTAACTATACCTAGGTTGTCATCCAAATGGATCACATAAACATCTTTAGTGGTTGGTCCATTGTATTACTCATATCTAGACTAAACAAGTTTATGCGAGATAGAGGACATACATTGGTTTTGGGTCTCTAAGCATTTCTTTGTTCTAGTTCAGATATTTAGAGTAGGGACATGATAGATTTTTATCCTCATGGAATATATATTTTTATAAACAATATAGATTACATGAGTTTATTTAGGATAGAGGATAGACATTGATTTTGGTCCTCTGAGCATTCCTCATCTTCAGTCAGATTGAACATAGGGGGAAAGCACTGCCTTTCTTCTTCAAGATAAATGGATTCCATATTTAGATTTAGTATAGGGGCATCCACTCCATGGATTCTTTCTCTCTCTAGGCACTATTCATCTCTCCATCAAATCCCCTAGTTACAAAGTGAGTTAGATCCTTATAACACATTCACCTCTATGCAGGTAGGTTCAAATATGCATTTTCTTCTTCCTTCTTTTACTCTAGTATTTCATTTTATTGCATCATTAGAATGAAAGAGGCGTAAACGTATATAGATTAAATTGGTCAAGCAACCACATATATCGTGCCTTTTCATAATCCTCTTCACAAGAGACTTTGACTAGAGAATATGAGATTTGTTCACACTAATAACGTCTTTGGTTTTCATTATCTTGTTCGTGTTTCTTACTTTTGTCACCTTATTAACCATTACCAATTATATATGACTTTCTAACCAATGATTCCACCTTATCCAGACAATATTCCCCATGTCAATCCTTTTCCCCCAAGTCATAAGCCTATAGGACATGAGTGCCATAATTAGACTACAATGCTTGACATAGAAGTGTTCTATTTTGAATGCTCCTATCCATTTGCATTTTGAGTCCCAACAGTCATTTGTCTTCACTTAATATGACCCTAACCCTTCTTAACCCCACTCTTAAGCTTTGTTTACCTTTTTGATGTTGAATAACAAAAATAAAGATCCCAAATTCAAAATAAAGAATCTCCTATATAAATGACTTCAAAAGGCATTTTATATCTAGCACTTACTGCTTTGGCACATTAAGTAATTAAAATCAATCAATAATATAGTTCATAATTTTGCATCACACATATTTGCATGTTTGGTCAAGGAATGAGCTAGGCAATAGTTCATTCTTACATCTATTATGTGTGTTTATTATGCACGCTCCCTAAGTGAGAACTACATTTGATTTTATACCTTAACTTTAGGGTTAATTTAGGTAGTGATCAGGATATTAGGGGTTCTAGATCATGTAATCATACTTTTCTTAACCCAATTTTTCCCCTTTTGCTTTGGATATGTTCATTACTTCATGTGTATAGATAGACCTAAGGTTTTAATAATAAATAGGTTATACAGTGGCACCTATAAGTCATCATTGAAAAATATAAACACCTATAGTACCAATAAACTAGACCGCATCAAAATCCAGAACCAAAAATTAATTTGGACAATAGTGCTAGAACTAGACTACAATATCAGACTCCAAAGTTTACCCTTTTAGATGCTCTTCTCCTTTCACTGAATAAAATATAGATTTATTTTTTTGACATCTTCATAGTCCTGCACAATAGTTTTTAGCTTCTAATTTTGTCATCTCAGTTTATTTTTCTAGATAAGTTATTTCCTTTTCCTATGTAATTAATTTAATCAAATTAATATAAATCTATGTTTTACTACATTTCATTATATTTTATCACTTAATCTATCCACTTTATTTTTTTATAAACTAAACCCTATTTTCCCAAAAATAACAAAACATTAAGGTTATAAATTTATTGTTTCTCATTGTTTGCCCTAAGAAAACTAGCTTTATTCATAATAAGTACAACTTAGAAAGGATATGTTTTTATGTGAAAAGTGATGGAATAGACTCTATATTCAAAATATAAGGGCATGCTTATAAAATATGATTTTAGAAAATTATATGAAAATGTTTAATGCCCCTTCATCCCTACCATGTTATAAAATTTAAGTTTTTGGCTAAGGTTTGTGCAAATAATCAAAATTATATTTTATGATGTTAGTGATTATATCATCATTAATGGATTCCAATATGAAAAATTTGGTTTGTTCAAATTCATTCATCAATTTTTTCAACTTGTTTCATTCATTTATTTTTTTTATGGTGAATGATTTAGTTATCTCATAGTTGACTATAACACTATAAGTTTGGTTAAAGTCATTACCTCTCCCAATCATTACATTCAAATGGTTAATAGACACTTTTTAAAATTATTCATACTTACCTTGGTTGAGGAAGATACATCCATCATAAATTCCACAAAATTGAAATACCTCAAAAAAAGTTAGAATTATATATCAGAGTATGTTTTTGTATGTGTGTTGGATACAATACCTCACTTGTTGATGCAAGCAATAATTATTCAGTGCACTCACATATGAATAAGTGGAATTGAAGGAGGTGAACTAATGTAGTTAACTATAGATAACTACATATAAATGGTCTATGGAGAATCATATTACCTTCATTTATGATTATGGGGTTTAGGGCTTATGGATGTACGCATACATCTATAGGACCCGAGTGCCATATGTGGCACTCATTTTTATATATAGGATCATTATAGGTCCTTAAACCTAGGTAAATACCTCACTCTTCTTAATTGTTTTAGTTCCACTCAAGGATAGTTAATATTTATGATTAGTCTAACTAAAAAGGATAACTCTAACAACCTATGTTATTATTCAAGTTAAACGTGTCTTTGTTAAAAGTACAAGTTACCTTATTAATCTAATCTCAATAATCAAATATTATTTCAAAAAATTAAATCCTAAACAAAAACCAAATTCATTTCAATATGTGTAGATTTATGTTAAATTGCCTCAATCATATAATAGAAATATCAATGGAACAGAGAGAATAAGAAAGAACAAATTAAAACTCAAGGCTTCACAGAAAACTATTAGTGCTACCATCCAAGGTTTTTAATCACATCACAAATTAAAAGTCATCACACCATTGCCAACATATTCCTTATTAGTTCATAGAACTCTCAATAAATAATCCCAAATGACATTATTCAACTAAACGAATAGTGATATAGTTATTATCAACAACGTGATTCATAAAATAACATTCATGGGTATCTTATAATTGAATCCATGTTATGATATTGTAATGGCATAGCCAATGTAGTAAAATAATGAAATAGAAACACATTACATCAAAGGCTATTAATATTTAGATAACCATTGATCATACAATCATTTATGAGGTTAAATAAAAAAAACATATTCAACTCATATAACTTCACATATATTATAATATTATCCAACTATACTTTAACTTGGATTTTATTTAAAACAATAAACACTAATGCCTTAACCATCATATTAAAAAAAAAATCATTATAGAAATAATCCTCTTTATATAATATTTTCCATTATCATCTAATGTAATACATTTCATTATGAACAAGTATAATAAAATATCATACTCCATATTTGAAAAAGTATAATTTAAGCTTGTATTCAATAGGTTTATAAGTGAACTAGATGATTTAAAAGTACATGAAAAGTAGAAGATTTACATATAATTGTATGCATACAACTCGTACAAAAAAAAATCAGCCCATTTTCAAGTTTAGTAGAAACCAAATAAAATTTTACATTTTAAGATAATTTACAAAATAATGTTGGGCACACCATGGCATCACGATGCTAACAAGTTGAGCTATCATAAGAAGATTGAAGCACATGTAGTTCATAGGGATGAAAACTAGAAAGTATGCATACAACCATCACTTGTTTATACAAACATCAAACAAGTAGAATACCATATTCAACTAATTCATTTCATCCATTAGATTAATATAAGATGGTTTCATAATCAATTATATATTAATTTATTTCATAATTCTAACTTATTAATTTCCAAGAAATCCCTTTTATAAACTAACTCATCAATTTTTACTTTTTTCAATAAAATGTTTAATATTAAATGAGAAAATGAAATCAATATTTTTGGATTTAATATATGCAATATACATATCTTTATATGCAACTAGGTATGTTTGATGTGTGTATTTAAAGAAAGGATTTCATCTATGCTTCTGCATACACCAATAGCAAGTTTATTTCGACTAATCAAATAATCCATTTATAGATGAAACATCTATGAAATTTCCATATTGTATACAACATATAATTGTTTCCATAACATATATAGACAATTCACTAGTATCTATTAAAATGTGTCAATTATAATCATTATGCTAAAATTCAAACTCTAAGTTACTTATTAAATAACATGTGTATGCTTATAAGTAATACGATGTATGTGACTGAATAAACATTTACTCATAATAACCATGTATTAATATTATGTAAAAATATCATATAATTAAATCAAGAGATCAATATTGCATTAATAATATCAACATAATACTCT